>JNHY02000111.1:0-44613 GCA_001691755.2 Amanita polypyramis BW_CC | reverse complement strand
GTGCGCATATACCCAGTCAACACCGCTTCCCCGCCACCCAGCCAGTCAACAGACCCCGAGTTCGACCAAGTTTACGTCGGCGACGAGGGAATTCGTGTTGTGAGCATATCTGCCAAATCGTCTATGTTTCGTGCGATTCCATCCCCTTTGCACCCAGAATCATCCACATGTTACCCTCCGTACGCGGACGCGTAGCACTCTTGTTGAGGGCACATCGCGATGTGCTCGATACACGACTCTAACATGTCTTATATGCGAAGTCCTCGTTTATCGTGTTTATCAAGTAGTTCCTGTTGTTATTGAAGGGAAGGAAGGTCCCCTTTTGCCTACCGAGGAATGGGTAGAGAATGAAATCATGAAAAGTTCGAGTGGTTGGATCGAAGTGAGCAGCCAGTGTTTGGTAAGTAGCCCATATTATTGCCTCTGATGTGTAGCAACATTTCGCTTTCTGCTTGCTCACATGCATCGTCGGTCGAATGGCACTTATGTCTTATGACTCACAGACTGACTCTGCTGTACAAGCTTTGGAATCCGGTTCTGACTATTCACCGTTGTTTTCCGTGGTGTTGCCCAAACTACCCCCGCCCTCTCCAACGTTCCAAGTGATGCACGATCCCGCTGTCGTCAGCGCGGTTCGATCCCCGTCACCACAACTACCCGTGTCTTATCTTGAAAAAATGAAACCTTTGTTTCCCCCTTCCCCCTTTACGCCATCACACCTCGTCTTTCAGCACCTGGCATCCGCAGCTACTGCGCGATCTGAATTACTCCGTGCTCAGGCGGAGGAATATATTGCACGGACTATAAGGGAGAAAATAGCGGAGGTTGAGAGGACCGAGGAAGATCTGAAGGAGCAGGTCGATGCGCTTTGGCTGAAGTTCAAGACGACCGTTGACAAAATTAAAAAGGAAAAAGAAAAACCCAAGGCGTCATTTACTGCCCGGACGAACCATGAGACCACCGCTGATACTTCCCGAGGAACTCCAGTCGCAGTAAAAGAATTTGTTCCTGTGCCGGTTTCTTCTGCCAGGTCCCTGTCCCCATCGGAGCTACCTCGTGTCTCAGCGCTCTCTGCATCACTTGCTACGTCATCCTTTCGTCATCCGAGAGCTATTTCAGAACTTCATACATCACCACAAGAAGTAAATCGTTCAATACATTCGAAGTCCAGCAACTCATCCGAACGCTCCGGTTCGGCTACACTAGTTCGTTCCCCACTTCATGAAGGTGGCACGAATGTACTCCAATTCCCCCGTAATATTGATGACAATCTTAATACGGCTGTTAGCTTCAAGTACTTCATAGATCTGGAGCAGGAGATTAAGCGGAGGAAGAAGGAACATTTGGAAGAAGCAAACAGAAGCTATCAGGTGACACAGTCGGAGGCCGGAACTTCTGACGCACCTGGCAGTCCTGCTGTCAATGGAAAGGAACAGGAGAAATTACAAAGAGATGATGAAGCTCAAGGGGAGCACGTACAGGTTGATACGGAAGGGTCAGTTGTCGAGAAGCCGCTAGTGAAAGGGAAACGCCATGTGACGTTTGATGTCGAACCAGATGTGGTAACTATTGATGAAGAAGCTAGGGTGGGGCCAAAGAACGAAAGTGAGCAAGATTCTCAAGGTACGTGCATATAGTCCGAAACATGTTTATGAAAAATTGAGAGAGTTCAAAGTCGATATGATATTCGAGCTTGAAGAGCCAGAAGTAGAGAACTCCGAGAGTTCCAAAGAACCAATGATGAACGGTCGTAGGCAGACGTTACCCCTACTCGAACAGCCAGCAGCGCGACCTTCGCGTCATCGGAAGGTCAAATCATTATCAAGTGCTGGCTTGCCTTCGTCACTATCATCACTGCGGCCACTATCTTTACCAACTCCATCGCAAATTCGACCGCCACGATCTCCACGTGGCATTGACTCATCGTTTCAGAATGTCATGATGTCACTTCCCAAGCAATCCGCTCTGGATCAACAAAAGCGGCTGCTGTCCAGCAAGCATACGCTAGCTGACGTCCCGGAGGAAGAGTTGGATCCGCGCGACGCAGTGATACTACGACTTGTTGCTGCCGATGCGCCAAGTCATCGCGGTGCATGGAGGTCTGATAGCGAGGCATGGAAGTCGCTTACACAGTCGCTGGGAACTAAGGGACGGAGTGGCGCGGATGTGTTGGAGGATGAGCATAATGTAAACGGTGACAGCCTAGTTCAAGGTCCTCGTGAACCAAGTAATAGTGAGTCGATGATTCACTTACCTGACGAGAATGGTGAGTATCGTTTTATGTTTTTCTGCATGCTACATCGGTGTTGGGATACTCACTATTTTTAACCAGAATCCCGTCCAGGCATTCCGGGTTCACTGCCTATACCCATTGCTCCAATAACGACACAAAAATCACCACTAAACCTGGCATCTTACCGGCCCAAGACATCATTCACGAACCGTCCAGGGTCCACAGTACCTGCGCTGGTTCCCAAGCACCCATCTGCAGCCGCGCTTCGGCGGGCTTCCTATGCAGAACGAGACAGACAACGTTCCATGGATCCAGGTGCACTCGACTTTGCCACCGAGGGTGACGAAGAAAATGAGAGCTCGGACGACGAGGTTGAGACGGGCGACGGAGCAGGCACGCGAAGTCGCAGGCGAGCATTGAAGATCTTGCAGAAGCGGAGCGAGATTCCCGAGGAAGGCATGTGGCGCAGTTTGGCTACGTGAATAGGACCCTGTTACGATGGACAGCCGTTTTCTTGGTACCGGTAATTTGAACGCGTGCATCCGTTCCGGCTGAATGGCTCGGACGGGGGCCTTGCAGGCGATTTGCGATTTTTACTGACTCATGACCTCCAAAAGGCCATTAATAGTTTCTGCGCTCCTGCTCCCATCTATCTGCTTATTGATTTTATTTGGTGTATACTTTCCCTCCCCACCGTTTAATAGTAGTTGTTGTCCTGTTACCTTCATTTACTCATTCTCGCTCATACCATGTATATTTAGCAGTGTCTGTTGCATAGCCCTTAATTTAAATGTCAATGAATAAATCTTGTTGTGGTACTATGCAAGCCTGGGATGGTTTATTGGCCTAGTTCATATCGTGAAAGCGGGGGATTATCATAGCAGTACGTAGAGGAGTCTATAAGAGATGCTGCGAATGAGTGTAAACAGAGCAGATTAAAAACTATTAGTTTGAACGGAAAAAGATGCGTGCGTATTGTACTTTCAAAAGGGCAAGTCTGCCTGTTCATTCAAGCCTCCTTCTCCTGGAGCTGGGCAGCCTCGAAGCGTATTAATGAAGGCTCCACTTTCGACTCGTCCTTCAAATCAGGACTGACATCGTCAGTATCCTCTAGCTTCTTTCCCTTTTCCTCGTCTTTCGCAGTCGCCTCCCCACTCCCATCAGTACCCTGAGAGGACCCCGGTTCGGACGTCAGCAACTTGGCCTCCTCCTCACATCTCGCACAGGAACATGCGAACCTCCATCCTCTCGCAACCTCGATCCGCCTGCGCCTCCGACACTCGACAGGAGTCTCGTCCTCATGCTGGGTAACATTGACAAAGGCGACAGTGAGTTCATCACCTTTCTTGAGGTCACGTTCGGCGACAAGGTGAAGTTGAGCGGTGCCGGAGGGGAAGGAAACGTGGGTGTTGGGACTACAGGAGTGGGTGAGGTAAGAGGAGACAGTGTACACTGCTGATCCGATTTGGCGCTGGGTGCCCACTGGTGTACGGGATTTTTCGACGTCCTCGGGACGCTGGGTAGGTTGGGGCTGGGGAGGGTGGCGGTCGCGTTGTTAGTATTGGAAGTGAAAAAAATGTGAGGACTGACCTTGTCATCGCGACCACCATCATAGAAGACGCCGTAAGCATTGTATGTCATTTTCCCGAGGAGAGTTATGTGCCTTTCTTCAGTGACGAACTGTTCGAGGCCGGGAAGCGCTGTTTCCAGGACTTGAGCGAGGAGCTTCATGGCCGTAGGCTCAGGTACCATTTCGAGGTACCTTAGACGCTCAATATGGTCAGCGAGAAGGTAATCCCCGCCTTCTGCGTCCGTGAAATCGTTCTCTGCCCTGCTCTGCTCTGCCGTTTGTGGCGACGCGATGCCGGGTGTGGCGGCCTTGGCACTTTGCACCATTCTGTTGGTCTCGATCGCGACTTGGCGAGCAATAAATTTGGCGACGAGGAGAGGAGCAGCGCGCCCATCCTTTTTGATGTAATCAACAAAGGCGCTCTGTGCAGCTCCGCGTGCTTCAAGAACCGAAGCAGGCATGGGTCCTGCTGGGATTTCGGGCGGTAGAGGTGGATCGACGGTGAAAAGAAGAGTATGGGAGTGGCTTTTAGCGGCAGCGAGACATGCTTGAGAACAATAGGATGATCCAAGCGGATTGGCCGTGTCAGGTTTGACGATACTTGAAGGATCAAGGCTACGGAAACACTGCGAACAATAGATACCCGCGGGCTCGAGATCAGCGTCCAGGACGGTGACTATGGGATACTCCTAATTGGGGGTAAACATGTGGCCTCGTGGGGATAAATCGGAATTCACCTTGTAAATGATGTCGCCGGCCTTAACATCTTCATTCAATACAAGAACACTGCGCGTTGCCGAAGTCCCAGGATTAGGTCGCTGTTCTACGGAGACCTTCGTCCACTTAGGTGGGAAGTAGTTGTAGTAGCCTAAACATGTACCACCGATCACCTCAGCAAAAGATCGTTCCAAATTGCCAATGGGCGTACCTTCGACTTGTGCCTTAACCTGCAGGTTGCAGAGAGCGTGCGGAGAAAGAACATATATTAGAACGCGTTCTCAAATTCGGAGACGAAAAGCAAAGTAAGAACACGGGAAATGTGAATGTTAGGTCTGCTTGTGCCCTAGCCGTAGCGTACTATCCCCTCCCTCCAGCCACCCAGAAGAGCAAATGAGACAGTACTACACCAACGGGCATCACGAGGGAGTTTGAAGGCCCGGGTCAGTAATATTGTCCCATCCCTGTGAGGATGTCTCGGAAGGAGTTGGTTCCTCGTCCGCGTCCTCTGGTAACTCGCTGTTCCCAGTCGATGGAGGGCTACTCACGTTAAGATTGGTCAATTCCATAATTAGCTAACATGGAACGTGTTCGATGAGAAAAGCTGCAAGTGGAGACGGAAGATTGGCGTACCTTGAACACAGGTTCTGGAACTGTCTTCTGGTAGATCAAAATTAGTTCAACAGGGGTGGGATACACCCTGAGTGCCCGGAAAAAGGACAGAGCAGCAGGGAGATGGAATTCAGGCCCTACAGACGGAAATTAGGCTATTGATGATGTTCAATAATGTGAGTAGTATTACCCTGCCCGGCTAATTGTTCACCAATGCCTACGTGTTGCATGAAATAGGCCTCTTTTTCCGTCGGTGTCTTCGGCGTCTCCTCGTTCTTGACTTGCTCGAGAGCGTCGCGCAGCTTTTCGGGGGTAACTGCCTCCGTGCCCGAGGGCTCCTCAGATGTTTTGGACTCTGCTACAACCTTGTCTATGCGCTTCTTCTCCTTGCCTGCAGCGAACTCAGTGGACAGTGGCGTGTCAGTCAAGGCGTTACTCACGGAGTTTTTTGCGGAACTCCACATCGTTCCTGCGCTTGTAGTCGAAGTAAGCCACGTAGGCAAGGAGACCGGTGGCGACAGTGATACCAGCAATGGTGAGAATGCTGGTGGTTGTTTTCGAGGAGGAGGCCATGGCGTAAAGACACGACAGGCGCCAACTGGGGCTGGGAAGTTTTTATAGTTACGTAAGCGTGCAGGGGGATCGGGGCGGAGCAGCGCACGCTGCGAGCACGGGCATTGTGCAATATAGCTACGGTTTATAGCAACGAAATACGAGCAGTCTGGCCGAGCAGCGAGCAGGCAGGTGTGAGCAAAAATGAGGACGGAAAGCGGGGAAAAAGGACGCAGGTGGGTAGGAATGATCTTGCGTCTCACCTCCATCTCCTCATGGACGGCAGCGCCGGCCCACTTCCCCAGCCCACCCCCAACACCGACCACGACAATACCCAGCCATACAATGTCACCGTACCCCCAGACCAGTCACGCGAGGAAGCCCATCTTCACACAGTCCCGGTCATAAAGGAGGAAGGCGAGGTCCTACTCGACCAGGTCAATGGCCAGATAGAGTTGCTCGAGCAGTCGCCGGAGGCAATGACAGGTTCCAGTGAATCAGGTTTACAAATGACCGAGGATAGCCAGGAGTGGCTTCCTGAAGGCGACCACGAACTTAAACGCGTAAAGGTACGTTTTAGTGAGTTCTCTCCTTCCCAGTGTGTCGACCATGTGAGGGAAGCTATCTGCGTGGCACATGTTCCTCACCCATGTGTCGAAACGCTCAATTTTCATCATAATAGGTTTATGAACTCATAGGCTCCCGCTGGGTCGACCAAGGAACAGCCTATTGCTTCGGCCAAATCTCAGAAGACACGAACGAAGCTCTCCTCGTTGCGCGTGCGGAACGAAATTATGATGAGATCATCCTGTCATCAACGATCCGGGCAGAAGACGTATATCAGCGGCAACAAGGTGGGTCTGTCACAGTTGCTGTCCGCACACATCCGTCTCATCACCGCTTGGCACCCTCATTTAACAGACACACTTATTGTATGGACCGAACTGGATGGAGTTGATTATGCCTTAAGCTTCCAGGACCCAGAAGGCTGCGCGGAGGTCTGGAATTTCATACGCGAGGTCCAACGGCACATGAACAGTGGAGGTACGTTATTGCCTAATCGAGCATGGACGCATAGTCCAAATATGTTGCAGTTGCCATATCTTCTTCTCCAATAATGGGCTCTGATCCTTCGTCAATAACAACAGCATCCATCATTCGTTCGGGTCAATTGCCTCAGCCACAACTTGGGATTATTGGCGAGATAGAACGTGCTATTAAGACACTATCCCGTACGCAGCAGATCAAGGAGAGAATATGCGAGTATATCATGCAAGAGGTAAGTCACTGGTTCCCCTCCAAGAACATATACTCTTTGTTACGCTTCGCCTCTGGTGTACCTATTTGCGTGCTTCTCAACTATAAATGAATACCTCGTGTTCTGATCTTGACCCGCAAATCATTGCCTTTAGGAATATATCAAAGGTCTGATTGACGTCATGAACACGGCCGAAGATCTAGAGAGCTTAGAAAATCTCCACGCGTTGTGCAGCCTCATGCAAACGATCCGTACGTACTTCTCGTAAGCGCCCTTCGACGGGACTCGTCATCTGACTTCATTTCCAGTCATGCTCAATGATCTCGGGCTATATGAACACATCCTGGATGACGACATCTTTTTCGGCGTTGTGGGCATGCTCGAATGTATGTGTCCTTTCGTTCATCGACCATTTTCCAAGGCTGAAGTCCTATTTATAGACGACTCCGAATTCCCTACCCATAAAGCCAACTACCGCGAATTCCTACATAACATTACCCAGTTTCACCAACCCATCCCCATTCGAGACCCCCAAATCCAACGCAAAATTCACCACACCTACCGTCTCCAGTTCCTTAAAGACGTCGTACTTGCTCGCGTCCTTGATGATTCCACGTTCAACGTGCTAAGCTCGTGCATTATCTATAATCAGATAGACATTATCACCCATGTGCAGCAAGATCCTAATTTCTTGCGCGATATCGTCAAACTGTTTGTAGACGAAGAGATGTTGGGTGGACCACGTGAGGCACCTGCACCCCAAGCCAGGAAGGTTAGCGCAGGACAGCTGCAGAATCAAACTTCAAGCATCCCACAGCAGCCTGTGATCATTAATCTGAACCCTGATAGTGATAGTGAGAAGGACTTAACAGCTATGGACGTTGATCCAAAGCCTCCACCGTCTCAGCCTATCAAATCTACTAATGGTGCTGCCAACGGCCGCGCTCCACCTGCTAGAAGATCTTCGTATGCGTTTGCTCCTCCAGAGAATATGACAGAGGAAGAAGTGAATCTTCGAAAGGAAGTCATCTTACTCGTCCAACAGCTGTCCGTGATGGGCAAAAACGTACAGCTACCCGCACGGATGGCACTCTTCCGTTCTCTTGTGGACCGAGGCGTACTGTTCGCTGTACAATGGGCGTTAGGCCTGCCAGAGAACGAAGAGGCGAACAAGCCAATGACTAGCGCAGCTGGCGAGGTTTTGTCCGCGTTGTTGGATCATGACCTCAACGGTGTGCGTGGTCATGTCCTCAAACAGGCTTTGGTAATCGAAAAGGAGCGGGAAGCTGGAAGAAAAGGCGCAGACAAAGCAGAGACGATACTGGAGATGGTGTGCAGGCTGATGGCGACAAGTCGAGAATTTGCAGTGCAGAGCCAGGTCGGAGATGCCCTTAAGGCGTGGATGGAGATTCCTACTTCAGATTCACCAACAGCTCCATCCGAAGCGAATGTGAGTGTGAAAGATGCAGTCAGTCAGGAATCAAAGTTTATCCTACTCTTTCGTTTTAGCCACTGGCAGCACGACCCCCACCGAAAAAAGATGATCCGGGGACTGAGCGGTACATGGACTACTTCTACAAGTACTGTGTCAACATTCTTTTCAAGCCACTGCAAAATTTGTTGGAATGGCGGGTTATCAAGGGTAAATTTAATTTTATGACATGTTTATCATAAACGACCCTTATAACAACTTTGACAGAACCCATTTTGGTCTTGACACGGGAAGAGACAAACCGTTTCGTCTATCTGTGCGACTTACTGTACAACTTCCTGCAACAGCACAACTTTCGAAGTAATTTCTTTGTCATGTCAACTGGCTTAATGTCTCGCCTGGCTACGTTGTTGAAGGCCAAGGATAAGCATCTACGACATGGTAAGTATTCGTCGCAGCAATTGTACGTCAGGGACATAAATGTAACGTTATTAGTTGCCTTTCGGATATTCCGGTTGCTCCTGAAGCAGAATAACCCGAACACACTCAAACAGATGATGAAGCTGGATGTCATACAACCCATTCTGGAGCTTACGCTGCAAGAGTCGCGACGGGATAACCTGTTGAGTTGTTCATGCCAAGAGTTTTTCGAGATCATGCGCCGGGTTGGTGTTTTTTTTATTAGTGATCGATTGTGTCATTTGTTTCATGGAATTGACGATTCTTGTTTGTGGCGTTTGCCCTTGTACTATTATGAATCTACAGGACAATATGAAGGAGATGATCGACTTCTGCATGACAAAACACGAGTTCCTGATACGCCAATTAGCCGAAACTCGGCTTGGTGGTCAACGGTTTGAAATGCTCATCCGCCGGTACGAGATGAACAATGAGCCGTTGCCTCCGGAAGAACCTAAAGCTGAAAAGTACGCGATCAGCTAGTGTATCATGTGCCTCGAGCTAATATGATGAACCTTAACTCCTTTCAGGCCTGTCGACCTTCGTTCATGGCCCGGGGCGCCGCGCATGCCTGATGTAGAAGAAGAAAGTTACTTCAATGGAGATGATGATGATGACGATCCACTTTTACCTCCTAGCGATCTGCAACAACGACAACCCCAACAGCGACCACAGTCACCCTCGATACCAGTATCTAATTCACTCAAACGAAAACGCCGTCCGGGGGTTGGAGCAGCCATAAAGGGCTACCGGCCTCCGTTGCGTACCCCATCCTTCACCCAACTGGTAGATTACGCCGAAGACGAAAACGAGGACGAAGCTGCAGACTTGTCCCCTTCAACATCCCAACAGCCATCTACCTCGCAACAACAACTATCTCCATCCCTCCTTGTATCTCCCCTCCCCTTACCCGCGGATGGCCCTTCCTCCTCCTCCAGTCCAAAAGTCTTGCACAAACGAACTACTATCTCTTCAAGTCCTCCCCCGTCCAGACGGCCCAAAGAAGACGAAGAGGAAGACAATGTATTCGAGGCACTCGCACGCGCACGGTCACGGCCCCAAACACCAGCTCCAGGTATGATGTCGTCAACGGTGGGTTTTATGCGGCCAAGCGAAAAGAGACGAAGAGATATGGATGACGACGATGATGATGAGAGGCTCGAACGGCTCACAAAGGCATCTAAGAAGATGGATGGAGGGCCATCACAAAAGACCCTGGGTCTGGGCCCGGGTCAGCGATTATCCGTCTCTCCTTTGAGGCCCCCAGTGGGTTCGACGGGTTCTGCATCGCCTCCACAGCCCGAACCAATAGTTATAGCACCTTCGCTAGCAGGGACAGCACTTCAGAGGCCCTCCTTGTTGCGCACCAAGTCAGGCGAGGAGCCACCGAAACAGCGGTTTAAGTTGAAAATAGGCGGCGCAAGTGTGGCTGCTATGGCACCATCATCTCCTACTCCCTCGACACAATCAGAAGTGGGCACGAAAGATAGGGACACAGGTTGATTATTGTGATGTTCTTTTGGAGTGGAGTTCGTTACTTTTTTTTGTTGTATGTGCTGTACGTTTTGAAGCACACGGATAATATTATTAATGTTACTACTACTATTCCACTCATGGAGTTGAGTGCAATTCCCTTCGTCTTTTGAGAAAAACACATAATTCTATACCAACGACAATTCTCGAGAAATATTATACATGATCTTTTATGAATAGTGTGAAACTCTCTGTATAACGACGGCCTTTGTAAGAGCTAACTAACTAAAGACAAAGTATGGGGTAACTGATATATACTTATGTGATGCAGCAAAAAGCGAAATATACGCAATCGATTATGGATGGCATGGACGAGACGAAAACTGATACTAGTAAGAATCATAGATAGTAAACAGAAAGAACCAAACGCGAGGGGGAGGCAAATGTCGCAGTGGAACACAAACAACAGGTCCTGAAGCCAATATAGAGAGTTAGCACGAAATTTGTATGATATACCGGATGGGGGGCGAAGTGTCTCGGGGGTAAAATATGACAACGTAATACATAGATATATTGCGAAGATTTGCAGGAATTGACGAGGAATCTTGCTTCAGATGCGATGCATGTATTATGGCTGTTTTGTTTGACCTTGCTGTGGGATGTGCAGTTGACTGTAGTTGCAAAGACGAAATACGAAAGCGCCACCAATCAGAACCCCGCTTAACTGGCCCTAGCAGCCTCTATATTAGCAGCAGGGGGTGACATGACGCGATGGAATTGTTGTTGTACATTATGTAAGTTGGCCGAATTTTGCTCGTCCGAAGAAGTGAAGTGATGCTCGGGTATCATGGGTTGTGCAAACCCAAAGGGAGCGAAGCTCGATGGTGGATTGTATAAGTTTAATATGTTTGCAGCGGAATTACGTGTAAAAATTGACTGCGAAGATATTGCTGAACTAAGTGGTGTCAACGCCGATGGAGATGTCGAAAAGAATCGTGGAGGGGGAGATGCTAGGAAGGAATTGCCGTAAGAACCATGCGTAGGTGACGCCGGATTGGTAGCGTTAACGTCGCGTCTCACAAAGCTTGACTTGGGCTGAAGCGGATCGTCGCCAAACCTGGATTGCAGAGGGTCAACAGCAGACTGAGACTGTTGTTGTTGCAGTTGCCCACCACCAGCGCTTGTCGGTGTTCTAACTCCTAAGGGGTTCTTGCTATACGACAGACGTATACCCGTACCCTTGACAAGACCACTGAGAGTATGACCATGGAGATTATGAAGGGCCTTGGTGGCGAAATGTACATCATCAAACTGGTACGCGTCGTCAATCAAAAGTTGGTACCAGAAGAGTAGATGCTAACCTCAACAAAACACATTGGACCATTGTTCTTCTGTCGGAAGCACAAACGACGATAACCAGGCTGGGAAGAAAACAAATCTCGAAGCTTGTCCTCCAATTGCTCCACAGTAACTGTCGGTAAATTACCAACGTACAGAGTATTGATCTGCCCGTCATCAGCACAAGTATAATCATCGGGACGGAATTTGCGTACTGGAGGATTCTGATCTACAATCCTACCTGCGGTGGAGCTTGTGTTCGACGCGGGAGAAGGAAGTTGAGGAGAAGTGTCACCGCCATTCATGCTCAAAGTGAGCTCACCCAACGACCCCGCAATTTCGACTTCAGTAGTACTAGAGCCAACCAGCCCGTCACTCTGCGAGCCATTTACAGCGCCTGGAGATATCGACCCAGATGATATTTGATGCTCTACTGTTGCCACCTCATTCTCGAAAGACAGCTGAGGCGCGCTCGCGGCAGGGGAAGATAATCGCGCTGGGGTGTGTTGAACAGTAGCTGTGGCAACGTTGTCCCAAGGACCCACTGCTTCATCAACTTGCGCGCTTGCTCCTTTCATTTCTCCCGACCTAAACAGTCCATTGCTGGTTCCGTTCATGCTAACAGGTGGTCTTAGCGCTTCGGAATACGATTGAGCCTGAAAGTTGCTGAACGGATCGAAGGGAGTTACACCAGCTCGTTGACGTAGTTCTTTTTCTCTTCCTTCATCGTCCCCACGAACGTTGCGAGTCGATACAGTTCCAAAACTCATGGTATTGCCTCTCCTTCGAGCTTCGTCTTCTCTCTCGCGCAGCATGCTCATACTTGGCTCTGGCACCAAGGAGTGATTGGTACGATTGACACCAAGGGGGGCAGGAGTCATTGCGTCAGTACTGTTAGCGTAGACATCATGACCATTGACCAATCCTTTCACGACCGACTGTTGAAAAACACCGAACTTCGGTGCGATCCCTGCCATAGCGGCAGCACCTGGAGCGGCAACGGAGGGAACAGCGCTATTGCTCGGTATGGCACCCACACCCCTTTTCGTGTGCAAGTTCTTCTTCGCCATCTCTGCCTTTAGCACTGCACCCTTCTCCATGTCGATCCTCTTGCCTTGTAGATGGTCCTTTGCGGCAATAGCCTCATGCCTTGTACGGAATTTGGCAAAACCGATGATTTGTTTGCGCGGAGGAACACCGCCATTGTTCCCAAATTGGATAAGGCCAGATGACTCATCACCCGAATTTGACGCTGGCCAGGATGATACGGCCCCACTGTCACCTCCGTTGCCCTGATTGACGCCAACGAGACTGTAAGGGTCGTTGGTCCCTCCATAGGTCCTTCCAGAATTGGCCACGTAAGTGGTATTATCCTTGTTGGGAATCTTCAAGGTTGCAGCCTCGAAACCTTGAGAGAAGGTGAACATATTCTGAAATTCACGCTCCTAATAATCGTTAGGGCCTCGGTGGTTAACAACGAATGACTATCGCTGACCTGCATATCATCTGGAAAGCCAACAACAAATATCGTACAAATTTCTTCCTGACCGAGAGCAGCGGAATTTCCGGGCGTTGCAGAAGGATTGGATGTATTCTGTGGGGGGTTGGTGCCAACGACATTATTTAGTCCATTGGGAACATGGGACGGGCCGTTGACAGGAATATGAGGACCGAATGGTGTTTGCGATGATAGCTGTACAATGGCAGAATATTGTGTCGCGGGATTAAACCCTTTATTAGATGCAATGTGTTGCGGCACATTACTTTTCCCATTAAGACCTGCTAGCGGGTGAGATGACGGAAGGTTTGAATTTGGATGCCCATATGAGTCATGAAACTGTTTGAAGCCGGGTCCCGCATGTCCAGGACCAAAATCGAAGGCGGGAGTAGCATGAGATTGCAGCGGCGACGTGATACCGAACATCTCAGTAGGATTCTGATAGTAGTTATCACGAAGCTGAGGCTGGACGACAGAGTGATTTGGCTGGTGACGTTGGCGCATGGCGGTGTTGTAGGACGGAAGAGGAAGAAACGCATTCGGGTCAAAGCTATTCGATTTTGTTGGATTTAGCGATTGATGTTTAGACGGATCCATCTCGGGAATATACTCGAAATTATTCGAGTTCATGTTAGAGATAATGCCGTTTTGAGAGTTTACCATTGTATACATAGGATCCTGGTTAGAAGACATAGACGAGGAGAGTAGAGGGTTGCTAGTGGGAGAATCGGGGCGCGTGAACGGTTGAGAGTGCTGAGAAAAATGGTAGGGAACGGTGGGCGAGCCGGAGCAAGAACTGGACGATGAACCGTAAGAGTGCGGCGCCGCGTGATCAGATTCAGAAGAGGAGATGGGCTCCGAGTCGGCTTGTTCGTCTAGGGAGTCTAAAAGGGACTTGTTTATATAGTCCTCGTCGGCTCGGTGGGACAATTGGCAGACGGTGAAGGCAGCCAGCGTGGGCAAGAATGCGAAGGATAAATAGTCAAAAGATGTTTCAAATAAGCAGGGAGGGCGTCAGAGAATCAACAGCGGCACCGCGACCGAAGGAAGAACAAGGATACGCGGCCAACAACGACGGGATGTTGTTGAATAAGCAACTTTGCCGCGACGCTGCGGATAACTGGGGCAAATGGGCGGGGGAGAGTCGAGGATTAGACGGAAAATAGAAGTAGAGCGAGTTGGAGCGGGGTTGACGTCGTCTGAGGCGTCCGGAGGGCGTGAGCAACCGTCGTGGAGGAGCGATCGAGAGGGTATGTGATGAAGGAAGTCGGACGGTCCCGAGCCATCCTGTCACATCTCATCACATTTCACCTTCACACGCACAGACCATTAAACAATAAACCTTATTTCCACGTGATCGGCTTCTCGGCACCTCCTACTTGAGGTCGGTATATGCGGCCTGTTGCAGGTCGTGCAAGACATGGAGGTGCAGAAAAACACTCACATGTATGCGTCCCCGCGTTGTCCTCCACGACTGGCATAAAGAAACCAAAAACTATCCACGTCAACAATCCGTCCAGTACGGGGCAGTGTCGAATGTTGATTCATATGATCAACAATAGATCAAGCTAGTGAGCCGAATTGGAATAAAGGACGTCAGGCAGTGTTGAGGTGATGGCGGCCTGAGGCCAAGGATGAGAGCGACACAAGAGAGAGGAAGGAGGAGGAGGAAGAGAGAAAAGCAGCTCACGCGAGCGGCACGCAGTCATTGGATGTCAGAAATGATTAATGATGGACCAAGCGAGAGGAGGATATGAAGACCTAGGTTTGGGGCCAATAAAATATTTTTAAAACGTAATATCCATTCTCTCGGTTGTCCATGCCACTGCATCCCGCGTCACACGGCCGGTCTCCTGCCATTCCAAACTCCCTAAGCTACCAGGTGTCACACATACCAAACTCCAAATGGATTAAATCACTCCGTGGCTGAACGTAGGGATGGTCAGCTGAGCTATTCAGGCCAGAAACAAGCACACAGGCTAACGAACAAACAATACTGTATTATAGTACAAGATCACAACGACGCTCCTGGACAAGACGTTCGTTAAGGTGCCAAGAATACAAGGGACAAATATACCATATACTCAACACAATAACGGGAATCAAGCCAAGAACAACGCCTAAACCTGCCAGCCCGATCTCCGTAGCTCTTCCAAAATACGTTCCAAAGCTGCCTTCAGGCCAATGAACAGTAAATGTAATGATTGCAAGCCATCCGTGAAGTAAACCACCCAAATCCACATGGCACATCCAAGAACGAGGGCAGTAAGGAAACGCTTGTACGCCCTCGTATCCGCCTCAGACTGGTCGCCCCGATGAAGTGGGGCTGGCATCATTACGCGGAATGTCACCCTCTCTTGGGGGCGACTGGACTGATAGTGTTGTGGCAAGCCTGAGTCGTAGCGACCGAGTAGAGGCTCGGAGGGGTATGGTGGTGGTCTATTGCTATTGTTTGAGTTCCGAGTCATGGATTACAAAGTTATCGTAGAAGCTGGTGGTTAGCGGGTTAGCGAGACGTGAATGTGCAACTTATTAGTTTGAACTGTACCAAGACCTCTTGACAGTGAGATGGTTAGGAGATCCGCAGCTGTCACGCCTAAACGCCGCTGGTGGCTAAATACGTAGGCATGAATTCTGATTACGGTACACTAAGATACACCGAACTAAGATATCCTCCGTTCTATTCCTGCCTATATATACGTAGATGACAAAGAAAAAAAGAGAGAAGAGTGTGGTAGTGTGTATATGTACTGAAAAAAGAGTGTATGCTAATAGAAAAGTCGACGATAAAACAATACTGTCACAGAAAAAGAATGGTGGATGTCTCCTGCCACTATAACAAGACAGTCGATGGCGAGGAGTACATCGACTGGTCCTACAATTGCCCACTTTCACCGCCTCGTAGGCAGTCCGCGCTTGTTGTCGACAGCATTTCCTTCAAACAAGACGGCCTTTGGACCCCTCCGAGCCATCGCCCACAAGAACACCAAAATGACAACAACAAATTGCAACCACAACCAAAGTTCCAGTACGACTTTGCTGATGCCTAGCTTCTCTTGCGTGGCCGTGACCTTCGACAGCTCCTGCACGGGACTCTCAATTGCTAGCGTTGCGTCCTCATATACACTGGAGCGTCTGCTCGAACTGGCGGAGGAATGACTGTCTTCCGCACATGTCACAGCAATCTCTGGTGTCGAACTCGTAAAGCCTTCAACGACCGACTCGAATGCATGTGCCAGGCGCTGGGATACACCTAATGGCACTGGGGGAGCAGGCTCCGGTTCCTCAATAGCATCGAGGCTCCCGAGTAGAGAATTACCAAATCGCCCTTTAACCCAACGATCTGTACGAGAACGCACAGTCTGTGACATTCGGTAATATCTCGGCGACTGCAGGCCGGGAGATGTGAAATCCAAGGTAGGGCGATTGTCCATGGCTGGCGTAGCTGGGGGTAGATCGACTGTCCCTTCAGGATGCAACAAGAGACTGTTTCCGCGTGGCGCAAGCGACATCGGGGTAGGTGGACCTTGCACACCATCAATATCCTGGCCTTCGCTTAAAGAATTCTGATAAGCTCTCAAGTGACCCGGGGAGGGAGACGGCGAAGACAGAATAGAAATGGTCGATGGTTTGGCACTCAAGTTGAATATGCTTGTAGATCGGAGATGGAAATTATTCTCATCGCTACCCTCGGCATTCAATGCGTTTCCTAGCTCTGATTGGAGCGTAAGCAATACAGGGGATGATTGCTTGAACTCATCCTCCGCTGAGTCAAGGCTGAGCAAAGACAGAGCAGGAGAGAGAAACGCATCATGAAGTTCGTGGAATGAGTGATGTCTGTCCATAGTTGGGGAAGGGGGGAATGGTATAGGCACATTCAATCTGCTCGTTGATGCGTTTGCACGCCGACTAGCCGCCTTTGCAGTCCTCTCATCGACACTCCCCAAGGTCCTTCGGCGGTGTCGCATAGACCCTTGTTTTTTCTTCAGTGAAGCGCTGCGAGGTGGGCGACTTTCAACGATCTGTGAAAAGCTATGAAACCTGGTAAGCCCAGTACGGTCATAGTCACTGTCACTAGCGTCTTCAATTTCAAAAGATGAATCCATCGACTGGTAAATTCTGTTCATCTGCTCCGTCTCCTTCTGAAAGGCTTGAAGTTGTTTTGTCGTCTCCGCCTGTTGCTCCATGATACGAGTATTAGCCTCCTGCAACTCAGTCATCTTCTCCATGAGTTTGTTGATAAGAACAACCTCTGGACGATCAGCAGGGGTAGACATAGTTTCACTTGTCGGGGACTCTTGAGAAGGGAACGCAACCTTTGAAGGAAACGGAGAAGACACGGAGCGTGCATCGATATCCTCAGATTTTGGAAAGACAATTGACGAATTTGACTTTCCATAAGGAGTCATGAATGAGTAACCTGGAGAAGGACCTCCAAACGTTGACCCCTCTGGCGCAAAACTCTTTACTTCTGTCTCCTCGGCTGGTCCACTGCCTTGACCGAGATTTCTCAAAGCCCTCATTTTAGCTTCCCTTTCAAGCTTCTTCCTAGCAACCGCGTTAATAACTTGCTCGGAGTTCCAGCCACGCTTAGTTTTCTCTTCCAATTCCTCGCCCCTTGCCTGCGTCTTCTCCAACTCTTCTCTGAGCTCTGCGACTTCCTTTTCCAACCGTTTTAGTTGGCGTCGTCCAGACAGATCAGCATGACTAGATTCCTGTTCAAGCTTTTCCAGCTTTTCCATGAGCTCTGCGTTCTGATCTGCAAGGTACGCCACGTCGGCGGCGGACATGGATACTCGCTGGGCGTGCCCCCCTCGTCTGAAAGGCTTAGAAAGGTCGGACAACCTTTCGGGGGTAGAATGACTGTATGTGTAATAGCCTCTGGACGGTGTGCTGAGCAAGGGCGGCATAGTGGGTAGCGGTGAAATCACATCCACTGGCTGACGCATAGTCCCAAACGCACCACTTTCTTCAAGCGAGCTCCCGAGGACTGCAGACATCTCATCCACTTCATCTAAGGGTACGACATTGAATAGAAATAGAACACAGCATACCGAAAAGGGTGTAAGAATATATAGACACAACAAAAGGATGAACGACTGACCATTCTCTACAAATACCCCATTCGCCCTGTCGAACATCTCCGACACCGTCTCGCCATCTTCTTCACACCCACGGTAGCCGCTTTCGTCATCACCACCGCGCAGGCCCCATGGATCGTTGCAGTCCATCTCATTCTCCCTTCTTATCCGGGCAGTGGGGCTAGCCAAGCCATCTTCCGTCGTAGAGTGTGGTAGACCTATGCCAACAGTCGCACCAAACGAATCTGTATATGAAGGCGGCGGGCTAGACGCGCTTGGTCTAAGCGCCTTGCTGTTGGAGGCAGACCGGCGAGCCTTGGCAGGAGGACGGGGCCTAGAGGTATCGCGTTTGGAGGCTAGCATGATTAAGGTGTTGAATAGTAAGGAGACGTAGCGAGAGAATGTAGTTTGGACGATGAAATACAAACGAAAAAAAGGGGCGTGGAGTATAAAGTAAAGGTGTAGGCTCCAGATCAGCCGCGGTCAGCCAGTATCGCAACAACTGCCGGCGAGATTAACTCAATGGCGGACTGAATACGAGGGCAGGCGAAAAACGGGGGGAAATCAACAGCTTTTCCTACTACTGCAACCCATCAGTTAGCAATTCGCTTCCACATGTATGTTCAAAATCACAGCAATCACACTAATCAAAATTACCCTCAAACAACCAATAAAAATCAAAAATTTACGTGGTAATGTACAGTATGATATCACAAAATCCTTTTAACTCTGCCCGCTAGAACTGTTGTCTGAAGCATGTTGGTTGTTAAACGGGAAAATATTCGTTGAATTGGAGGGTCTGTTGTCAAGAACTGGCTGACTATTCGACGAGGAGCTCGTCATGCCACCAAGCACCGAGTTAGGCTTTGTTGAAGATGAATTGCCGAAGGTCGACTGTCCAATAAGACCGACTGGGCCAAATGCTGTTTGGCCGCTTCCTGTCGTTCCAAAAGATGGCGTTGAAGACGAGCCTAACATGGGTTGCCCGCTTCCAGTCGCCCCCAATGGGGTTTGGGCCGAAGACGAGCCAAATGTAGGCTGTCCACCCCCGAAGGCAGATAGAGTAGAAGTCGACCCAAACTTAAAAGCCGATCCTCCAGTTCCAGACGTTGTATGAGCTAAAAATGGATTGGGAGCATTAGAGACGGCAGTTGCAGCACCCTCGGCAGCACCAGCCTTATTCAGGGAGTTGGTAGCACCGAAAACGAAGTTTGGCGCAACGGTCATCGTAGTTGTAGTTTTTGGTGCATCATTATTCCCAAGGCTAAGTGTTGGCTTGGGCGCTTCGGTTGGCGTCGCGAGAACAGGCTTTGTCCCAGTCACAGAACCCTGTCCAAACCCGAACGTCGACTTTGGAGGTTCTGTCGATTTTGCTCCAAATACACTCATGCCATTTGTGCCGAATGCGGAGGTGCCAGAACTCAATCCAGGTCCAAACATCGATGATTTCGATGACGTATCCGACGCGGAATTCGGCGTTTGCACACTACCGAAGGTGGAGAAGACCGCCTTCTTACTTTCGCCACCCGGTGTACTGGCATTACTTGTAGTATTATTATTAATGCCGAAGCCAGTGAAAGTAGACCTGGTGTTGACGTTGCTCGTTGTACTATTGTTGTTGAAGCCAGTAGAAGCAGACTTGGCGTTGGCACCACCCAGTGGGTTGGTCTTGCCGAAGCTAAAGGTTGCTTTGTTATTATCTCCTTTCCCGCCGTTAGCATCCTTGGCCGCCTGCGGAGCCCCATTACCACTAAACGCACTACCGGTAGTTCCGAAGAAGTTGGGCACCGTACGGGCGTCAGCGGTCGCGGCTGGACCCGCTCCTGCTCCTGCTGTGCCGCCACCAGATGGCAGTACTGTCGGGACTTTGAAAGAAAAGGGAGAAGATGAATGGGTTGGTTTCGCGGAGTCCGATGTGGCTGTAGGTGCTGCTGAAGATTGACCTCCAGAAGGTACGGCACCAGCTGCTTTGGTATTCTGGACTTTGAAATTAAACTTCAGTGGCACAGTGCTACCAGTGGAAGACGGCGCTGTGGAGCCAGTAGTCAGCGGAACAGGTTGGGCTTGGGTGGCCGGAACCTGAGTAGTCGTCGCTGGTGCACTGAGGAAAGATCTCGGGGCTTCGCTGGGCTTGCCAAAGGTGAACGCCGAAGGAGTTGAAGGTGGCACGGGATTGGTATCATTGCGGTCTACCACACCACCTAATCTTGACAACAGGGAGGGCCCACCAGCCTGGCCACTTTGCTCCGGTGTCTGCTCCTGAGCGGTTGGAAGCTTCGGAAGCGAGAACATAGGCGCAGACGAAGCTGTAGCGGCGAACCCACCTGTTGCAACACTCTCTGAAGGTTGTGGCATAGTAAAAGGTGATGGTTTAGGCTGTTCGTGTGCTTTCGTGTTATCTTCAGCTGCCTTCGCTTGGGGCATGAATGGATTGGGACTTGGCTTGGTAAAAGAGAATGGCACTCCAGACGGCGCCGCTGCAGGGAACGAGGGTACCCCGGATTCCGTTTGAGTAGACGTTTTTTCTTTGGGCTTGCTAAAACTAAAGGGTGATGTTGCGGCCGCAGGAGGTTTAGGAGTTTCCTTTGCTGCTTCGACCGGTTTAGCGAAGAAGTCAAGAACTTTGTTTTCTGCCTGCGGCGGCTTGTCTTCGGGAGGTTTCGTAACTGTGATGCTTGGCACAGTAGAAGCAATGGCCTTGGCTTTCTCTGCCCTCTCTCTTTCAGCACGTTCTTTCTCCTGTCGCCTCTTCTCTTGAAGTTCTCTCTCTTCATCCTCCTTTTTCCGGGCAGCCTCACGCATCTTCATCATGGCATTCGCCTCCAAGTCCTGCTTTTCCCACTTAGAGTAGATCCGGTGGACGCTCCGGGGACTACTGTTGGTGCTATCAACCAGCCCAGGAGTACTAGCACCGCTGATAGCAGATATACGCAGGCCGGAGGCAATACGCCTGTTTGCTTGTGATGAATTTTGCTCAAAAGGATTTACTCCCGTTACAACATCAACAGCCACGGAATGTCGCCGAGGGTCATGAACAGCTCTAGTTTTACCCTTTACTTTGAGAATAGGAGTAGGCAAAACTTCAGAAGTTGGCGAGCCACCTTCAGGCGTCGACGTAGTCGCAGTCGGTTTCCATAAGAGGCTCTTACCGGTTGGTGAGGGCGGTTGCGACGCCTAAGAAACAAGTTTCAGCACATTCACAAGCTACAACGACAAACTGCGAGAATTTACCTCAACGTGTGAGCCACGTTCCACAGGGGATTTTGGTATGTCCTGCCATGCTAATAGGTGTCGCGCCTTTGCATCCTGATACCCATCTTCAGTAAGCCATATTTCAACATAAACCTCCAGATTGGCATCGCGGTCGGGATGTTGAGAGTCTTCTGGCTAGGGATAGATTGGAACGTACGCCACGCGCACACAACGCGTATCACTTACCATGCTGTATTTCTGCCTAGCCTTCTTAACCAATGCTTGTCGGAGCCGCTGACCATTAGGTCCGATCTTGAATAACACACCATTGCTTGTCCACTCCTCGCCGATTTTTCGAGAGCTCCCTTTCGCTTGGGAGTCATCCATTAGACTATCCCCATCAACAAAGTCGCCAAATCTCCCCCCCTTCTTGTTCCTTCGTTTACGTGAAGAACTTTGATTAGACCCTTGATCACTTCCATCGTCACTCGGTTCATCGTCGATATCCCTATCACGCTTCTTGCCGCGGATAGAAATGGTAAGATCGGACTTCTTTCTGACGACCGACCTACGTTTTCGCGACCGCCGCTGTGTTACATTTTCCTCATGAATTTCTCCTAACTCACTCTGCTCCTCATCATCACCCCCGAAAGTAGAACCAGCTTCTGCACGATCACGCTTCTTGCCTCGTGATATATGGCCCGGATCATTTTCATCCTCCAACTCATTTTCATCTACTTCCATCTCTTCGTCATTAAGTTCCTTCTCTAGCGAAACTTTCCGAGCTCTTTTCTCCCTTGCACGCTTTGATTGAAGAACATCTTCAGTTTCATCTGCGTCACCAAATTCCCGCTTTGCCCCACGCTTGAACGCAGACGACGTTTCACCTTGCAAGATATTGGCAACGTTCGAATCTTCATCTATATCCATGTGTACGTAGTTGCGCTTTTTAGTGTCGCTTTTTGAACTTTTTGAAGCACGAATTGGACCTGTTGTTAAGTAGTTCGCGGAACTCATGAGCTCAGTGGCACGTGGATATATTACTTTTTCATCATTCAATGAGACTGTGGGCTGGCCATCAATATTCCTGCAATAAGTGTGAGAGCTGGTGGAAAATACGCATATAGATTATAAACGCACTGATTATATCTACTTGAACCAGTAATATTTTGTGATATAGATTGATGATATCCCCCAGGAAGTACCTTATCATGATCGTTCATCCACGCCGCCTCCACGTTCTTGCTGATGCCTGTTAAATAGGATATCACAAGATAAATGATCGACAGTGGAACGATAATCGACCGAACATACCTGCGCGCTGTCTTAGATCGTGGTTGGGCTGTGCAGAAGGTCGTGGCTGCTCCCTGGGCACGTTATTCATTGGCTTGGACCTTGCTGACCGTAACACCTCGCACTCCTGACGTGCACGCTGAACAGCTGCGTAAGCGACGTTGAAGGGACGGTGGTCGTCATCGGGGATGCCATGTTTCCGACGCATCGCTCTGAAGTGCACATTAGAGCAAGCAGAGGATGCAGATGACAGTAAAAACACGCACAGTCTGTAGGACCTTTCACGCCATTTCAAGAATCTCCTCCAAATGTTCGTGCCAATGATATATAGGACGAGGAGCGAGAAAGAGGTAAGAGCCGCCTTTACCCCGAATGAAACGGTAGATTGAGGCTTGACGTTGAGTGTTCCGCTTCCGAGGATGTCTGAGTAGTCGTCCTGCATGGTGGTGGTTTGGGGGAAAGGCACAGCAAGCGAACGCTGGCCAGGGGCAGGTTTATGATGGTGGAGGATGCAGGCGTCGCGTCCCGCTTCTTGTTTGTCTCCGCTTGTGGCGGAGTTTGAACACGTTCACCTAAAAGAAAGCCGAAATTTTTTTCTCTTTCACAAGCACGGCAAGCAGCAATCATAACCTTTCAGTTTACAGTATCATCTCTATCATAATTATTCACCCTACCACTCGCTTTTGCCTAGGAACTTGGCACCCTTTGCCTTTGTTGCCTCTACTGGCGGTGTGGAAGAAGGACATGCTTACTCCACGCTTGAGGAGCCAAGTGTTAGTGGCTACTCGAGTACTAAATCAAGCAGAAACATGTATTCTCAATATTTTACCTTGCGAAATGAATTTGAATATTTGCAATTGAACCCTTGACGCTTAGCTGCGCGCCCCGCGTTCACAAGTAAACTCCTTAACCTTCACTATTAAACTACTGTCGTGGGAAACCATTTCGGGTAATAAAAAAAAACTATAAAATGAACGTGACACATAATACCATTCCCTCTCACCGGCAGCCCCTCACCTTCAGCCATGGCCTCCAAATTCATAACCATCGAAGAGCTCCGTGCCAATAATACAAAAGAAAAGTTCTACGTCCTCATCCACGGTAAAGGTGCGACAACCCAGTCCAACCGCAACATCCATCTTCTGATGGATACGTGTAACTAGTGTACAATGTCACAAAGTTCTTGGACGAAGTTGGTTTACTACTCTGATAACCGGGCTATATCTCACTTAGTCCTTTTCCAGCATCCAGGAGGTGACGAGGTCATTCTTGCCGAGGCCGGTGAGGACATACTTGTGTCACTTATTTGATAAATGTGCCTAAGGAATGTTTTTTCTAAGGCCACGATGCAACCGAGGCTTTCGAGGACGTAGGCCATTCAGACGAGGCCCGTGCGCTGCTCCCCGACATGTACGTTGGTGACATCGATCCCAGTAGTGTAAGCAAATTAATAAGCATCAATTCACTAATTGTAAATGACACAACTTCTCACAAGGGCACCAACCCGAAGTCTACTGCTTCACAGAACAAGGACAAGGTCTCGTCTGCTGTTGAGCAAGGATCTAAGTATGTGTGCTTCGTTTCGTGCTTGAACCACATCCCCAACATATTCTTACAGTCTGATGTACTTTATCCCTCTGGGTCTCCTCGGCGCGTACTTTGCATGGCGGTACTACACAACAGGCTCAGCATAGGACATCCTTGCTTCTGTATCCACTCCCGTGCTGTCCACTCTCTTGCTCAAGTTACCCCCCAATATATCGCTCGCTTTACTTTCCGGGAAAGTTCAAATGCAGCTAGTAGATCACCCACACCTTTTTCCTTTATATATGATAGCGCCCACCTTGAGACAGTAAATTCACCTATTAATCAATTGTTTGAGTTGGTATCGGATCGTCCTTGAAAACAGAGCACCATGAGTAATACGTGTTACGTGGCCGCAAGTGATACATAAAGCCATCAGTGGAAAGTCGGACGTGAACCTGAAAGGAAAAGGCTGCCTGTCACTCACAGGAATAGATCCTTCCGACGGGACACCAGACGGCACCGTATATATAGTACATATATAATACCCACTTCTACAATGTAATGAATGTATAGTTGTACATCCCAAACCCATTGCAATACCAATCCGATTAGCGGTCCAGAGTGACGCCCAACTTCTCCAAACCTTGCTTTGCAGCTTCATTTCTTGCGATCTTCTTTGTGTTACCCCTCCCAGCGCCAAAAAGCTCTCCCTCTACAAACACTCTAGCAATCCATACCGGTGTGGATTTGTTGCCCTTAGCCATCAAGACTTCTAATGCACTCCTTCTAGTCCCATTTGATGCCGAAGTTACCGACACATTCTTTCTGTCTCGCTCTTTCTGCGTTCTATCTTCCAACGTGCCGACAGTCGAAGCATTGGCCAGTCCCTCCAATGATCCGTCCGAGTAAGCCCATTCCACGTGTCGATTTATTTTAGTGATATGCTGGTTGAACACGGCAAGTGGGCTCATTGCCGATGAAGGTTGTGAGATATCAGTAGACAGCATTAACGATTCACCAGAGTGAGTGGAGGACGGCGATGAAGGTGGTGGCGACGAGGTAGGTGTGGGTAACATCGCAGGAGGAAGCCCGTATTGTTTCCTCACAAGGCGATAGGCTTCCGCTGCATACTGTCGAAAAAGAGGCACAAGCCAAGTCCTAACCGCTTCTATTCCTTGTTCTTTATATAGACCACCGATGAATGCCTGTCGTAATCCAGGGCAAGAGGTTCCAGGATGACGCATATAGCTCTAATAAGATACGTTGACTGCAGATCAAGGTAACGTGCTCACCTCAAACACATCGGCTGAAAATAATATTCGCGTTCGCAAACCGGCTTGAAGAAATACGACAAGCGAACGCACCTTGGATATTAACAGAAGCACGTAGCGTTGTGGCTTGAGACGGATGCAGAAGTAGACAATCATGTAGCCTGTACTTCCTCGATCTAAGAACATGTCAAGTGCCTCAACCAAAGTCAGTGCATTGGGCGCTTACATCTCAGCCAGAGTGGTATTCCCAACTATCAAAGCCCGGATTTTCTAACATAGGGCTGTCAGGCAGAGTGTCGTCCACGTCACCACGCACTCACCGTCAACGGTCCTACATGCAATCCAGGATACATTTCCAGCATAAGCGTTGTCACAATCAAGCCCAAGACCGTATCACCGAGGTGTTCGAATCTATGTCTATGAATTAGCACCCTCTGGCTACTCAGTGGCGACAATCACCTCTCATTGTCTGGGCTTAGATCGTTCAGATGATCCTCGAAAACATGCGTAGGGCGCCCGTGAAAGCTGCGATGCGTGAAGATTTGCTGTCTGATCCCTTGCGAATGGATTGCGGGTAACGGGGGTAATATAGTTGAGTCATTTCCATGACTATGTCTGATAGACGTCAGCACGCGAGTGAGAGTCATCGCACATAACCCACCTGGGGGCCATAGTTCTG
Source organism: Amanita polypyramis BW_CC (assembly GCA_001691755.2). NCBI lineage: Eukaryota > Fungi > Basidiomycota > Agaricomycetes > Agaricales > Amanitaceae > Amanita > Amanita polypyramis. Next base: position 18,428 of record JNHY02000111.1, on the reverse strand, counting down.
GTAGAGGTACGCAATCGGGGTATCACACGTCCAGTGGGAATAGGTAAAGATATAGGGTTTTGTTGGAATCGACGAAGAGGTGATATATGATAGCTCCAATGAATGTACCGCCGCGGTCCCATCCCTGTATCCGTTCCTCAGCCAGGGCATTCCTGGTGGGTAACTTACTAGGGCTTCAAAGGATCATATGACAACGCAAATCCTCCGTACAAGATAGCCTGGAAAAGCGGCACACCAGCTATGGTATCCACCGCTCAAATGTGTGGTCTGCCGTATTTTCAACTTGTAAACTATCTCAGGATAAATATATTACGGTTGTCCCGACCAACCAGAACAACAGGAATTGTAACCCATATCACGGCGGATTGACGTTGCCAAGCCGTCGCCTGAGACTTATCATCCCAATCCAAATTTTAAAAACGTCCAGATTGCAATCATCATGGTGGCGGCACGCAACGCATTCAGTAATATTGGTGCCGAGGTTATTTTGCGTTCCTCAAACTATTTCTGTTAGGCATCCCACGCGCGGCATTATTGTGACGCGAAACATACCAACGGACTGTGCCTTTGCCTTCATAGCAAAGTAATCTTTATGCAATCCACATTCCGTCTTTTCCCTGCCGGCCCATCGACCGGCCCGTTCATCTTCACCCTCTCCAACTTTGACTGTGCTGTGCCAATCACCCACGCTCTTGTATCCCTGATCTAATAGCTTGTTCCTGGGTACCTTGTTCTCTTTCACATACCACTCCACCAGGTGAAAGTTCCACGCAAATAAAGGGTTCAATTTGAGTAACCCGGTTGAATCGACCTCAAGCGGTTTGAGATTAGCACGGTCACCACCTTGTGAGGCACGTCGACCTGTGATAACAGATTTGACAGCGAGCGTATCATAGGCCCGTTGTGCCGGCTCAACCTTTCGGACGGTTACGTCTTGGTGGGAACAAGTGATTAGATGGCATACCTTGACTGTGTAATCATAAGTGTTTTCATCTATCTCCCATAACTTCTCGCCATACTTGGCCTCGAATTCCTCGACGGTGTCGCAATCTTTAGGCTTGAAGACGTGAAGGGGAGTATTGTACTGTTTCTTTACTTCCTCCACCAACTCATAGGTCTCGGGAAAATGGTAAAAAGTATCAATGAAGATGAGAGGCGGTGGCGATGGCGATAACTTTGACAATATATCTGTAGCCACTAGGCCGCTGAGACCAAACGCTGTTGTCTGATATAGTCCCGGTAGGTAGTCAATCGCCCACGAAAGAATTTCTTCGGGTGTCAAAGGCGACAGATAGGCATTAATCTTATCGAAATCCTCTTTTGTCAAAGGGAGGCGAAGAGGCTTTTCGAGGCCTGATGGCGTAGACATGTCAGTGTGGGTATACAGAAGCAACTGAAGGCACGGAGACTATCAGGACCCACTGAAAGAGCTATTATATACACATTTCGTGAAGGTGAAAGGATTTCATCATCATTTGGCCGCTCTACACGTGACGGAGAACGTATAATTATATGTATCAGTGGAGTGAGTGGACTGGAAATAATCTAACATATGGTGGTACAGTAATAAGTGCGTAAATTATCCCAGCATCTATTGTCTATTACCGATGTTGAATGCATCGCGTCTTACCTCGACAGACTTGGTACGTTCTTCGGCTTCCAGGCGCTCCTTCTCGTGTTGTTCAAGCTAAGCACAAGGTCAGTACACCACCATACAACGCATACAACTTTATACTCACTACTTCAGCCCATGAGTGGTCGGGTTGCGCCTGTAAACAAAATTTAATAAAACAATAGCAAAAAGATACCAATCCAACCTACATGGTTCAAGCGGGCCTGTTTTTGCGAATGGGTCAAAGCACCCGCGACAATCAACAACCCGATAGTCAAGCCCTGCGCCCACATACGGGCCTGAACAATTTTTTGAGCGGGAGTCTGGTACCTGATAAGTAGCACCGTTAAGTACAACCACACTGATAATGACAAAAACATGCACCTGTCACGCCAGATCAGAGTACCCGCAACACAGAGGGAACTTGCCCAGCCTCCAAGGATGATGGTGTACTGATGTTGAGCTGCCCAAGTGGTAATCTTCTCTTTCGTCGACAGTTTTTGCCACGCTTCTTGCTCCCTTTCCTGCCTCCCTTCCAACATCTGAACAATGGCGCCGTCCCTACAGGGTACCCATATCTACCTGTCCGGTTGAGTTCTCTATAATAAACGATTACACGTACCATTGCGATCTGTCATACTCTAATCCACGACGTTCCGCTTGAATAGCAAGGAGCGGAGCAACGATAATGACGCCTCCAAGAAACTTGAGCGTCAACGGTAAATTGCGGTATGCAATCCATCTTCGGTTCAGATACCACCCAGCAGAAGTGGCGGCGGCAGTCCCCACCACGACACCTTCCACTGCACCCCGCCGTGACGCAGCTTCGTGGTCTCTAATCTGTTGTTCTGTCAATGGCTAACGTAGCACACTCGTCAGTTGTACTCATCACACCCGTAAAGAATACAACACGCACCTTCATGATAAAGGAATTCTATGCGATGCTCTGCGACGTTGGTTATAAAGCGCTCCCTTGATGATATCATTGCTGTCCACGTGACGCACTACTAGTCCGGTCCGTTCCGCTTAGAGTAGGAATGCATTGACATTATGCTATCTACATCACAAACGTACGTATGTCTTTAGGTCGAAGCAAAACACAGAATCCTGTAACTACTGGGAAAAAAACATTATGTAACAATTAGACGCGACCCGAGAGCACCAAGTTAGAAATGGTCCACTGTAAATGTCCATCTTCCTTCTACGATATCAAAGCTTTCAAAGTGAGTGTCTTTCATGTTTTTGAGTCGTTTCAAGTGTTTCGCGGCCACTGGATGCGAAGAGTCCTTAATCGGCTCCCTCGTCGCTTTATCCACGGCCCAAGACCTTAACAACGTAAGCCTTGCGTTCGCGCTTAATCCTGAGCCTGGTGGCGGCTTGTCTGCATCCTCGCTGTCGGGATACACACTGCACTCCTTGTCCTCGAAGCGGATGACCTCTCCAAGTAAAGCACCCAGCTTTGGGAGACCAGTAAGATCAACAGGTGCCAGAAACTGAACTTCACCATAGCCGACGCGGCCAACTACAAGCCCTTCGAACAGTGACAGTTCGTCATATCCCAATTTCTTCAATGTAGACAAATCAGGCTTGACATAGTAATCTCCTTCCTCTAATGCTTCGATATCGGCTCCATCTGCCTGTGACCCTTCCTTTGATGAGTTGGCTGTGAATTTATTTGGTGCCCGCTGTGACCGTGGAAGGGAATTTAGGGTGGCTGGTTGTGCCGGAGGTAAAGCGACGGCGGCTGCATCCTTTTCTCGGATTGCTACACTCAAGGCTGGACTGAATGTCACTTTACCTCCCTTCGCAAGTCCAGGACTTCCAGACTTGGAAAATATTTGCGCTGGTTCGATTTTTTTGTCTAACACGACCTTTTTCACGCTTTGCCGAGTGCCACTACCCAGCGAAGGGCTCAAACTTCTAACGAATGTGTCACCCCCTATCGCAGTTTTAGTGTCCACAGCCTTTGAAATCGAAAGAGCGCCTGGCTTTCCAGACGTCAGCAATATACTAACAGCAAATGGGTTGCCGTTCGCGGATGACGACATCGTAGACGTTGCAAAGCCGCGCAATTTGGAACTCGCAGGTGTATAGCCGAGTTGAACTCGAGGAACAGGCGAACGCGTAGGTACGTCCATGAAGAAACCTGTTTTCTTTTTTGGTTGTGTTTGGTCAAGATTAACGAGTCGTGGTCCGGGTGGGAGTAGAGATGATAATGGTAGATCTGAAGAAACAATTGGCTGGGAAATGGAAGGCGTAAGGGATGCCTGTGTTCCGGATGCCAGAGCGGTAGCATTGAGGTTGTTGGGTTGGGCATTGAAGGAGTTAAACAAGCCACCAGTCTGACCAATAGATGGGGTCGCCCCTAGAGTAGTAGGTGCTTTGTTACCGAAAATGCCTCCACCGAAAGCCGGTTGCTGAGTGGTTCCGAACGAGCCTGGTTGCGTTGTAGTGCTGGATGTACCCTGCTGTCCGAAGTTGCCAAATAAGCCTCCACCTGTCTGAGGTGTCGATGATTTGTTGCTAAAAAGACCGAAGGCACTTGGGTTACCGGGAGGTTGTTGTTGTTGTTGCTGTTGCTGTTGGCCAAAGGGACTGCCACCGAAAATCCCAGCCCCCGATGGTTGCGATGTAGAGGAGCCGAAAACTGTAGGTACATGAGTTGTTAAGTAAATAGGTAATTGGGAACGTGGACGCACTACTGGTGCCAGTTTGTTGTGTTCCTTGCTGTGGCTGTGGCTGTTGCTGGCCAAGTAGCGAACTACTACCAAAGATCGACGTTTGTTGACCCTGTGGCTGCTGCTGTTGTTGTTGTTGTTGAGGCTGTTGGATTCCGAATGCCCCCAATCCACTTTGCTGGGTGCCTACTTGGGTAGAGCCAAAGATATTCGGCTTGTTGGTTCCTGTACACAAGCTGAGTTAAAATAGATAACAAAAGCCAGGTTGGACACATACCAAACGCTCCAAAGCCTGCCGGGGGTTGGCTGGCCCCAAAGATAGAGCTTTGCTGTTGATTCGGTTGCTGCTGATTCTGCTGGCTGAAGGTACCAAACCCTCCACCGCCTGGTGGGCCGGTTACAATTTAGAGTCACGCCACAAAAGAAACCATGACTCACCTCCGAACGCAGATTTATTTGCCGTGCTACCAAAGGCGCTGGGGGTATTACTAAAAGCACTACCTGTTTGTTGCTGAGGTTGCGTTTGCGGCGCGAATGTACCGAATCCAGGCTGGGCAGGTTGTTGGTTCTGTTGTTGCTGAGATCCGAAGGCACCAAACACACCCGCACCATTGGTGCTTGTCCCTACATTTTGGCCGAATGGACTAAATCCAGTACTCGGAGCGCTACTGGTCGAGCCAAACGCCGATGGCTGACTCTGTTGTTGCGAGCCGAAAACTCCAGCGGAAGGTTGGGTAGAGCCAAAAGCAGATTGTCCAAAGGCACTAGCACTAGCACTTGCAGTCTTTCGGCCTTGCATGTAGTCTTGCACTCTCAGTTCCTGTGGATAAGAAAAAATGTGTCAGTGTTATACTTGCAAGAACTGACCACCAAACACGCACTTCAACGGAGTATCCGCTGTAAGCCGGCATGCAAGAGATCGATTGATAGTGCAAAGTAGCACTGGAGGTTGAATCTTTGTCTGTATGGGGCTGATAAGGCGGGTTAACGGATCCTGTTGTAATTACGGGAGGTGTGGCTTGCTTGTTGGCTGTGAAGGATTTCATTTTTTCGACCGAAGAAACAAAATTGAAACCGATAGGCTTACCAGCTGTTGAACCAAACGTTGACGTGGGTTTGCTTCCAAAGATTCCGCCACCAGAGCCAAATCCGCTAGTGGTGGTTGAAGGCTGACCAAAGATACCGGTGCCAGTAGTGCCAGTCTGGCTGGTGCTGGGTTGACCGAAAGCATTTCCACCGAAAGTACTACCACCACCACCACCACCGCCGCCGCCGCCACCACCACCACCACTGAATGCTCCAAAGCCTGCCGCAGGCTTAGCGCCCCCAAATGCGCCAAAACCAGCTGTATTTTGCGAAGTACTGGGGCCGAAAGCGCCTGGTCGCATAGTTGAGTCAGCCGGCTCATGGTTCCGTCCAGTAAGGCGCGTACCGAAACCCGTGTTTCCCGTGCTGGAACTGGCACCACCCCCCAGATTTCCAAACATGGGGTTCACAGCAGGTTGCTGCTGAGTATTCTGACCAAAAGTACCCGTTGATCCAAAGCCTGTGGGGTATGAGGAGATCGGAGTCACTGGATGAAGGAGGCTTACCTGTCGAACCAAAGCTGGGCTGGCCAAAAGCACCAGGATTTTGGTGCTGTTGGTGTTGATTCTGCTGGGGATTGGCCCAAGACGACGTGATACCACTGCCCCCAAACATTGTTGAAAGCGAACGAGTTGTGAGCGTTCACCGCAAGCTTCAACAGCCACTCATCGCTTAAGATTCACTCTCCGACCATAACATTCCCACGCCTTCCTTCCCCTTTTGGAAGGAATTTCCCATCTCTTTACTACTCAGAATGCCTGACGGCTCGCAGCGCCAGAAACGGGCGCCTACCTTCAATACTCTCGCGCGCGAGAAGTCGTTTAGAAGCCCTCCAAAGGATGGCTCGACGTGTAATACTATGAATGAGGCCGTCACGCCTCATATCGAGTCCTTCAACGCACTTTTCGACGATTCTGGTCTACCTGCGGGTGATGGCGATGGCAAAGGATTGTTATCGTTGGCGCTGAAGGACATAGGTGAACGTGTCGTGTTTGACGGGACCGGTGGAGAAAGTTGGGGAAACCGGATGAGAAGTGAGTCCTAGTATTTTTCTCTGGAGTTTTATTTGATGGTAATATAATAGTATGGATCGAGCAGGTAACAATAGCAAGGCCGATGGTGCCAGACAAGGATAAAAGCGCGAGAGAACGAAGGGTTTTCCCTTCAGAGGTATGAACACCTATGGCTTATCTCCCATATTAAAATTAACAATTAGCACTAGGCTCGGGAGCGTCTCACTTCGTATCGTGGTCGAATGACTATAAAATTATGCTGGACTGATCCTGCAGGGCAAGTAAATGAAATACCGAAAGACTGCGGCCTACTACCAGTCATGGTTAGGGTGGGTCTTATTCCGCCTGGGCCGCGTCCGTGAGCCTTACCCATATCAGTCTGTAAGGTGCAATATTCGAAACATGTCCTCCGCTGAGCTTGTACGACATCATGAAGAAGCAGAAGAATTTGGTGGCTATTTTGTTATAAACGGGAATGAACGGCTAATGCGATACCTGATTCTGCCTCGCCGAAATCATGTCATATCACTTCTGCGCCCTTCGTTCAGTAACCGTGGCCCATCCTACACACAATACGCCGTACAAATCCGCTGTGTGCGCCCTGACCAATCAAGTGCGACAAACACTCTCCACTATCTGTCAAATGGCAATGCCATGCTGCGATTCAGTTGGCGGAAACAAGAATATGTGATTCCCGTCATGCTAGTTCTCAAAGCCCTCGTTGGGGCATCTGATAGAGAAATATTCGAGGGTATCGTCATGCAGGACTATGAAAACACCTTTTTAACTGACAGAGTGGAGTTGCTACTACGGAGTTTCAAGATGTTCACTTTGCAAACTGGAGAGCAATGCCTGGAATATTTGGGAGATAAATTTAGGGTTGTGCTCGGCATGCCAGAGGATTGGACGAACGCCGCATTGGGTGCATGGCTGATACGAAAGATGGTTCTGGTGAATTTGGATTCGCCTCGCGACAAGTTCCGGATGTTATTGTGTGTTCTGTTATTTTGTCCTTGGAAGAGTGTTGAATATTTCATAGGTTCATGTTGAGGAAGCTATATGTGCTCGTTTCAGGATCATGTTGCGCCGATAATCCGGATTCTCCTCAACACCAAGAAGTGCTGTTACCAGGTTTCCTATATGGCATGATCATTAAAGAAAAACTGGAAGAGATACTAAATCAGGTCCGGAACGCTATCACGACTGACGTGAGGAATGGCGTAATTGTAGACTTCCATGACAGTGCGCGTTATCTCATAGCAGTAGCGTTCTTACTTAACGTACCTTCAGAGAGATACTTCGCAAAGGTTATCTCAAAAGTCAATTTTGACATTGGCACAAAGCTACAGAATTTCCTCGCCACTGGAAATTTGGTTTCACCTACAGGACTTGACCTGCAACAGGCATCCGGTTTTACCATCGTCGCGGAAAAGTTGAACTGGTTACGATACATTAGTCACTTTCGATCTATCCACCGTGGTGCCTTCTTTGCTGAGCTCAAAACGACAACAGTGCGAAAATTGCTACCTGAAGCATGGGGTATGCCAGGTAGTTACATTTCTTTGTGTTATTAACATCGTTGTTCCGCAGGTTTTTTATGCCCGGTACATACGCCAGATGGATCGCCTTGTGGACTTCTCAATCATCTCTCGAGGACGTGTAGAATTGTCACAAGCCCTCTGTCCGTTGCGCACATTCCTGCGATGCTCGCGGCACATGGAATGACACAAGCATTTGCGACTAACATTGACGGGCGGGCAAATATGTGCATTCAACTTGATGGTCGGATAATTGGCTGGGCACGCCCCGCTGTCGCTGCTGCACTTGCAGCCAGCCTGAGGATATGGAAGACGGAGGGAGTGCATCAAATACCCATTGATCTTGAAATTGGGCTTGTCTTGGAAAGAGAAGGGGGCCAATATCCAGGACTGTACATATTCTCATCCAGAGCGAGAATGATGCGCCCTGTTAAATGCCTTGCGAACGGAAAAGATGATCAAGTTGGGTCCTTCGAGCAAGTATACATGAATATCGCCTGTACACCAGAAGAGATTGAGCCAAACGTTTCCACCCATGTCGAGCATGATCCCACCAACTTCTTGTCTATCCTCGCCAACCTGACGCCCTTCTCTGATTTCAATCAAGTATGTTCATTCCCTCGTATTGGGAAAGCACAACGCTTAAGAAATATTCCATCAGAGTCCAAGGAATATCTATCAATGCCAGGTCGGTCTTGTCAAAAAATTTAACTCGCACTATGATTAAAAGATATTTAAGATGGGTAAACAAACAATGGGTACGCCATCGACAGCTCTCCAGCACCGAACGGACAACAAGCTCTACCGCTTGCAGACAGGCCAGAGTCCTGTCGTTCGACCCGTTCTACACAACACGTACGCTATGGATGCCTTCCCAAATGGAACAAATGCCGTTGTCGCGGTGATATCGTACACCGGATACGACATGGAAGATGCTATGATCCTTAACAAATCAGCACACGAGCGTGGTTTTGGTTACGGTACCGTCTACAAGTCCCAAGTCGTTGATCTGAAAGATGCCCCAGGAGCGCTTAAAACAAGTTCCACTCCTACGTTACACTTCGGCATTGGCCGCGACATAAGGTTATATGGTGACAACCCTCACCCTTGTTCCCAAACCGTAGACGTGGATGGCCTTCCCTTCGTAGGGATGCGTCTCAAGAGTGGGGATCCGCTCGCGGCGTACATAGATGATACCACTGGACGGACACGATTCGTGAAATATAAAGGTGATGAGACGGCGTATGTTGACGAGGTTAGATTATTGGGTAGAATTTCCGATCACCACCTACGCTCCAAGTCACTTACGCATTCACAGGTAACGATGCTGGAGACTCTGAGCTACAAAAAGTACAAGTCACTCTCAGGATACCACGAGCGCCTGTGATAGGAGATAAATTCTCATCCCGTCACGGGCAAAAAGGTGTCTGCTCACAAAAATGGCCTGCCGTTGACATGCCTTTCAGTGAAAGTGGGATTCAACCAGACGTTATCATCAATCCCCACGCGTTTCCAAGTCGTATGACGATCGGGATGTTGGTCGAGAGTATGGCAGGTAAAGCCGGAGCTATGCATGGCCTAGCACAAGATTCGACACCGTTCAAGTAAGCCTGCATTATCTACGTTGATTCTATTCGGATTGACTACTGTAATCAGGTTCTCAGAGGAAGACACAGCCGTCGATTACTTTGGAAAGCAGCTCCTAGCTGCCGGTTACAATTACTACGGGAATGAACCAATGTATTCTGGTATTACAGGTCAGGAATTTGCAGCGGATATATACATCGGCATTGTCTACTACCAGCGCTTAAGACATATGGTTAATGACAAGTTTCAAGTCCGAACAACGGGTCCTGTTGACCAATTAACAAGACAACCTGTTAAGGTGCGCAATGTGATTCAACTCGATAGTCCACCTAAGCATGTTTGTTGGCAGGGACGGAAACGTGCCGGAGGAATCCGGTTTGGAGAGATGGAGCGTGATGCTCTCATTGCTCACGGCACTTCATTCCTGTTACAAGATAGGCTAATGAACTGTTCTGATTATTCTACCGCATGGGTATGTCGAACTTGCGGTAGCCTCATCTCACTAGGATACGAAGACATTAGTCTCGGCGAGATGGCCATTGGGGCAAATGCATCGCTAAAACCAACTGGTCCAGGGGGAGAATACTGCAGAACATGCAGAGCCACCGCCGAGGAACAGGAAGAGCGCGAACGCCAAGCCTTTGCTCAGGGTCGGACGGTTCACCATCCCCAAACACATGTTCGTGCTGCAATATCACCCCAAAATGTCCTAGGACAGACGTCAAAAGGCGGAGACTTGGATGTCGTTGCCGTCCCTTATGTATTTAGATACCTATGTGCAGAATTGGCTGCGATGGGTATTGCTGTATCTTTAGAAGTCCAGTAGCTATATACATTCTGTTATTCCACAGGATTGGCATATGATTAATTGGTATATACATGCATTCACTGTGAAGCACGTCCACTACATCAAATATTAACATCTATTAATATATCCAACACTTTGTGATGGAAATGATAGAAACCCGAAAAGCCAAACTATAGTTACCGTCACGCATGCCCTAAATTGGATACACTAAAAGGGTGCGCAAAAGAACAAGGGAACGAAAGATCAGGTGTCATAAACCCATATATATAAATAAAGCAGATGCCTCTTACGAGGCGGAGGTAGTAGGCGATTGGAAGGAAGTAGTCGAAGCCGTGGACGCCTGAGGTGTATTTGGGCCTCTCATAGACTCATCAGCGGTGTGTGGACGTAGTTCCAATCCTTTCCTGTGTCTTTTTGAGCGGAGTTTTCGGGGAGAATAGGACGCCTCTTGAGATGTTTCTCCGCCAAGAAATAGCTCAACCACAGTGTTTTCGAGCGAAGAATCAAGGTTCGTTAGATTGCTGGGTGGGGGTATCTTAGTTCCGCCAATTTCGATCCCCGCTCTGGCCAGGACCATGTCCAGGATGAGTCGGCATTCGTCCGTAGAGCTTGCCTGAGACATCAAATGGTGCATTTCACGTGCATCGAGGTCAGTCAGATGCCCTGATTGTGTTACGTGTGTCGCGGACTGTTCGGGTTGCTCTGATGGCGATGAAACAGGTATCACGGGAGTAAGTACAGGCTCCCTGAGGGATGGGGAGCGAGTGGCCATTGCGGGTGGCAATGAGACAGATGCGTATGCAGGAGAAACTCTTGATGAAGGAACGGGAGTTATAGGATACGTCCGGTCTACAGACCCGCGGGATCTGTGACTATAATTAGTTGCGAAACTTGACCTTTCTTCTTGATCCACAGACTTTGAGAGGGCGCGTTTGCCGGTTTCAACATGGCTTGGTGCATTCTCTTTCCCATCCCGTTTCTGAAGGGTCACTGATGTAGTACGACTGGTCGAAGCTTGACGGGACTGGATAGACGATGTGTCAGGGCTCCTGTGATCTGTAGAGCCCCGACCACGAGGTGATTTTGAGTGTCCTGCGACAGGCTCCTCGGATGAACTTTGTGATGGAGAGGAAAGGGGCGGCGAAGGAGGACGTGGATACCGGGGAGGTATGGGCCTATTAGCCAACGGAGACAAAGATGCGGTGGAGAGATCGCTAGGGAGAGCTGGAACAAGAGGCGGGAATTGTTTCGTAGGCGTCCTCACCCCGTCTTTCCCATCTTCACCAGCCCTGGGTTTGTCAGATCCACCTAAGGTGAGCTTTGAGATCATTCGCTGCAACCGGCCTGGGTTCTTCTTTCCAGCTTCAACCGCGCCTATTCTCGGGCTGCCACTAGGACCGCCGGGCGCATCTCCTGCTCTAAAAGGCTCTGGTGGTCCCTCAGCTAGGAAACTAATGAGATCTTTTGTCTGGGCTGACAACGCTCCCCCCAATCTAGGAGTAGCAGGCGGCCTAGCTTGCCTCACAGGAGAGCTTGGTGCATCGTGATCATCTGACCCATTCATAATATCGTCCAAATCGAGGGATTCACGATTGCGTTGGACTCTACGAGTTCGGGAAGGATATACGCCAGGTTCTATTGCGTCAGGCTGGCGAGCAGCAACCGAACTTGGAGTATGCATTGAAGAAAGAGAGGGAGAGTGAAAGATATGAGATGAAGAGACAGGTGGTGGTGCGGTTCGCATAAGCTTCTTTCCAAAAGCGCGAGAACCGGAGCTGGTCACTGAAAATGACCGATTACGGCTAGCTGTCAATGAGGCCAAAGAAGGGTTGGACCCGGACGTAAGACTACCCTGACGGTGACGTGAAACTTGAGACGATCTAGAAAAAGCGCTTCCTTCTTCGTCCTCCACAATGGATTCGACCTGGCGGATTGAGGGTCGGCGGCTGCTCGAGCTTAACGAGGATATGTCAGGTTCTAGCTTGTTGGTTGCTGGTGTTTTCTGAGCCCTTTGATCTTTCTCCTGTTTGTACGCCTTGTCCATATAAGGTTACCTTTGTATTGGCCAAACAGAGGATAAACGTACCTCCATAGTTCTTAAGCGATCTGGTGTGAGAGAAACCTTCATAGTTGATGAGGATCTCATAAGATTATCAAATTCTTGTAAAGCCGCAGCAACCTGATAGAGGATAAGATTGTTTCCAAATTGAATATATAACAGGTGTACTTCATGGGATATATTCTTTTCGTTTTCGCCGTAGGTTGGAGTGTTCCGTCTTAAGCTCTCGCTTTGTGATGCCGATTGATCATGAGCATAACCACTTTGTAGCTCGTCACGTTCATGAGAGGATCGGAACTTCTTTATGACCCGCGACTTCTCAATCGAGGATCGAGAGCCAGACGCAGATACAACTGTACCCACTTGAGTTCCTGCAGTCTCAGAAGATATGCGTGTACGGGAAGAGTTGGAAGTGGACATCAAGGTAGTAGCAGTAGCAACGGATTCGTGATGAGGAGAACGAGACACGGAGCGCTTTTCGCTGCGTGAGAGTGGGAAAGATTTATTCCGGGAGTGTTTCGACGGATTTGACAGCTGTTCAATCTGATCATATACTGTGGCGGAAACGTCCATTTGATCATGATAAGAAGTCTCGACGGATAGAAGACGAACCTTTCATGGACTTGAACATGCTATATATTGATTCATCTTCACACAAGGCGGTGTACAAATCTTGTATAATTGCATCCGTTCTGCTGCTATCTCTTGCTGTAACTTTGGCGACATTGCTGAGAATGTGCCTGACGGTGTTGCTAATCAGCTTGGCTGTCTGACAAAGACTAAATCAGCGACGTACTCGCACATGGCTCTGAAAGCGTAAATATCAGATGATTTCCGTTCCGTAAGAACCGGCTAGTATACTCACTCTACAATGGCTGTCAAATATAATGCCGCAGGGGCAATACGAACAGACGTAAAGGGCACTGCTCCGGTGTCCCTCATCCTTTCCATGACGCGAGCCTCTGCCTTTGGATCCTCATCCGAATCATTTAGTGTAGAGTAGGCCGCGCATTTCATCCTTAGTAGCTTATCCAGCGGGTCAGAGTCAGGGAACAGCAACGGTGGGAACCAGCGCACCTCAAATGCATACTGGAGATTAAACGTTCTTGAACCATCATCCAGAGATGAGACAGCGCCCACGCCCGTCCTTTCGTAATACGCCCGAAGCTCGACCTCTGCTTCCAATAGCGCCTCTTTTCCGAGACTTGTAGGCAACAGCCCGAGTAGACTGGCCCTCAGCCTGTCCGTGGAAAGCGAGTTTGCACTCTTGAGTATATTAAACAAGAATTCGTCAAGGAGAACATTGATAGCCTTAAGAGTCTCGATTTTGAGCCTTGTTGGGCGTACATCGGAGAGGATAACCTCTGCTGATTGCGGGGAGACGTATGAAGGGCCTACGCTAGTGTCAGAGGTGGAAGGACGCACAGGGCGACACTCACCACCGTCCTCCAAAACACCCGGCATGTCAACCGTGTCTTAGTCGTTGGAAACCAACTCGAAGGATATGGGCCGTGGCGGAAGTTCGGCCATCCGCGAGATACAGCCTCGGGCCTTATATGTTAATTGTCGGCATTGCTTATGATTACAACACAGATCATATATTAAGCGCCAATTACTGTTCCGTTAGCATTGTTTCAACCGCCTCCTCTTCGCTAGCCTGATAAATCGTATTCGATGAACTGGCAGATATTTTTCCAAGCGTCTCATCGCCCAGCCTTATCTCCCCCTGACCCATTACCACATCGTCGCCAAATAAATCTTCTTCCCGCAACCCGTCCTCCTCGGAACCATCAATTACATCAACCTTGGGCATCTTCGGTTTCAGTTCATCCTCTGAGCTAGAACCGGCGACAATCTTCTTTTTCCGTGGTGGCCAAATCACCAGGCCTCCGCTGGCCATCCCCGACACTTCCACTGATGCCAAATCTCTCATGTCTCGTACCTTGGCAGGTCTGGACGGGTTTGTTGAGAATTGTTGGGAAGGCGTTTGCAAGACCTCGCATTCAAGAGGTTTGCCCTTGGCAGCATTATACCTCTTGGTCACCAACGAGGGACCAGCGATATTGTTGTACACCTTGGGAGGTAAATTAATCCATGTCGTTATGTCATTGCGGCTAAAGAAACGCCCTACCCATGGACCCAGAAGATTATGCCTATATTGGGGTATAGATTCCTGCCTTACCAGACCTGAGTTGATCATGTAAGCCGGGTGTTTGCTGGGTATATTTGGCGGCTCTTTAATGGTGGGAGTAAAAGGCTCGGCTGTCTTTTTCAATGGAGTATCCCTGTGATTTGAATCGTTATGTTTCATTAATGATTGGACTACCCGAAATGACTCTTCGCAGTCTGCAAAGCACATCGTTAGACTTGAATGTAATGAACTCTTCAGGAGATCAACCTGCCTCGATGGGGGCAAGAAAGGGGGAAGAACGCATGAGACCCAAAATGTTCGTCTATCTGAGAATTCGGTACATGATCACCGCATCCTGTCCAATAACACAGTATATATCTCTAGTATCAAGATTTAATAAACGCTGCAGTAAAAGACTCTTTGAAATACCAGACCTTTGTGAAATCCGGACTGCAGTGTTGCCGCCGCAGATGTTCAAACAAGTTTCGAGATGAGTTCATCACAACGTCACAGCTGCTCCACTTGCACCGCCGTTCAGCTAGTCTTGTAGTTGAGTCTCTTAAGGCTAACGCGGTTACAGGATCTATTAACGATCAAGCTGTGACCGCCACTTGTTTTCCGAAATATACTGACCGACGGTGTCTTCTTGACTTGCCGAACGATTATATTGTACTATAACCAGGGAAGGGAGGCAAAGTCACAGTTTATTCATTGATCGGTTACTTATACAACTTACTCCTTCTACTATAATCATTGGATTGTAGTGCAGATACGTTTTGCCTCTTCCTTCGCCGCTTTGCCTCTTGCTCTTTATATTTGGTCACATAGGGTGGGGGCGGTGGAATTAGAATGTAGAACCGTTGTCTCCTGGTTATGGTACGGCGATGAACGGATTTCCGTAGTCGCCCTCTTTTGGTTGTGACAGCTTGTGTGCTGTCTTCCATAGAAACATCTTCATCTATATAATCAGTGTCAGGCGGAGGAACGGCACTGCTTAGTCCAGAAATACTTGGGCTAGTGCTTCTTTTAAGGGAAGAAGAAGGAGAGGGTAAAAAGAGTGGCATCTTCGATGGCTTTTTGTTTCCTTCCTCCCCCATAGGTTGCTTTGGTGTGAATTGTTCGGTCGATAAAGGGCCAAGATCATCTTGTGTTTCACCTGTTGAACCCAATACTACCTGGAGCTCTCCCTCTTCCGGTGACTCTTTCTCGTCTTCCTGCATTTGAACATCAATCTCGCCCTCTTCGAAGCCCTCCGTTCTCGCCAATACTTCCTTATCTGCTGGGATTATTGCTTGCTCTTGAATATTAAGGCGATTTAGTTCATTCACAGCATCATCGGAATGCCTCTGTAGGTCGAAACTTTGGACCGTGGCGGCTGGGGCACTCTGAACAGCGTAGGGCACGGTAACTGAGACAGGCTGATCCGTGTCCCTGGGAATTGGTGCTGCGGAAGCTGAAGGACCCTTTGGCAATTCTTTGACCGTTTCGATTATCGGTTCTGGCTCGGGTGACAATTCAACAATAGTAGCAGAGACCAGTTCCACTTCATCCGAAGGGGAGGGCATTTCTACGACTTCCACACCCAGTGCCGACGCTGCAGGCATGCTCACTAACGGGCTTACCAAGGTAAGCACAGGCTCAGGCTCAGTGGATGAGGTCTGTGTAACTTGGGGCTCGCTAATAGGGGGCGCAGAAGTAGGCTGAATCGTTTCTATGATCTTAACGGCAGGCGTAATGGTTGGGATGAGCTGAGTCTGTTGAGTGCCCTGGGCTTCGGGGGCGGCTGATTCTCGAGTATCTCGTGCTTCACTAACAGCAGGCGCAGTGTCGATAATGGGCTGCTTTGGTTGAGTGGTCTGTGGTTGAGTGGCCTGTCCTCCATTGATAGCAGCTGTCATTCCGGCAGCGGGCCGACCCGGTTGAGACCGTTGAACTCCGTTTACAGCAGCCGTTACTCCAATGACAGATTGTGTACCCTGTCCTCCAGTGATAGCAATAATCTCAGTAGACCGTGATTCATGACGTTTAGCAGCGGGTTCCAAAAACTGTAACCCCGAGGACCCTGAAGGACGAGGTCGCTTAACGCCAAGTGCGCGCAGAACATATCGAGCTAGATGACTCTTATCGACATCTGCTGGCGTACGTTGAAGCGGTTTGCCTGTCACGACAGTGGCAGCCCACCCTTGGGTTGAGGCCGGTTGTGATCGTGATTGTGTCTGTACTTGTGACGGTTGTGGTTGCAACTGTATCTGGTTTTGTGGTGATTGTAGCTGTGATTGTAGCTGTGTTCGTGGGGGTTGCAGTTGTGCTTGCGTCCGTGCTTGCGGGGACTGTAATTGTAAGGACGCTGTTGACTGTGGGGGCGGGTGCATTTCTTGAGGTTTTGTAGACGACGCTTGGATAGGTATCTGCGTAGCGTTCTCTCGGGACGTGGTTGGCCGCGAAACAGGCGCACTTGCTTGCGCTACCGGCTGCTGCACTGGCATGTTGGGAGTCATATTCGTTGTGCAAGAGAGTAAAGTCGGCAAGTCCAAGGAAGTGTAGTTGCCTTGCGCGTTTGGTATTAGAAGGGACATGGAATGGTCGAAATGTTTAACGATATAGTATGATGTATTTGGTACGGGCACATAGGAATTAATGGGAATCGAACTTTTCATGCGTGCGAACGCAGCACGCAGATACTCAATAAATTGTGAGTTTTGCGCTACCGACGCGAAAGCCTGTGGGTCTGATGTAGATACTGATTTGGCGTTCCACTGTTGTGTTGCCGTAGCTTGCTGATGGACATGCTGCAATGCTTGTTGTTGCAACGCCGTGGATCTCGGGTGGGGATTCTGTGGTACTTGTTGTACTTGTTGCTGCTGTGTTATCGTGGTAGCACTTTGGGGTACTTGCCGTTGCTGTACCGTTGTGGTGCTTTGGCGAACATCTGGAGGTACTCGCTTATGTTGTTCTTGTCGTACTATCTGAGGAGTATGTGCTTGGATAGCTTGACTTGAAGCCTGCTGCGGCCAAACAGACTGAAGGGCTTGGTTGTGAACGGGAGGTTGGTTTGTTGGGACATGGCGTGTCTGACTCCGAATTTGTGACGGAAACGATTCATGATAAGGATAAATAGGACCCCCTACTTGTATAGGCTGCTTCTGGGTGGTTCTTGCACTGTTGTAGGATGTGTGGGATGTTTGAGGCTGCGCGGCCCATTGGCCTGTCTGGGCTTGGGACGCTAAGGAATAAGTATTTTGTAGAAGGCTCTTCACTCCAGTATGAGTAATCAGCATTCGCGCAGAATCGGAGATATACCTTTTGATCGCTCCGCCTGCTATAGCTTGGAACCTCTTCAACTCTCCCCGTGGTTTGAAGATAAACTGGATTCGGGGCCGTGTGTGTTATCTGTGGTGAGTTGGCAACTGGCGGTGCAGTTATCGCCAGAGGACTAATGTTGTATCAGCTAATGAAAATCAATTGTTCAGCACCAACGCACGCATTCCTACCCCTCAGTCGTTCCAGCTCTTGTCTGTTAAAGGTCAATACCAGGCGTGTATCTGCGGCACTTAGAGTCACCTTGCTTTGTCCCCCTCCGCAATCCTACGCGCCAAGTCTTGTTCATACTCCTCGAATTTTTTCTTGGCTTCTTCGTTCATCGTGGTATAGGTATCGAGCATTCTCCTCGCCTGCTCAATACGAGCCATGTTGGCTTGATAATCATCTGGAGAAATGACTGTAGGAAAGTTATTTGGCGGTCCGGAAGACATAGGGCACTCTTCTGCTTTTCAGAGCACCAACTGCACGCGTCGTGACTGCAGAAGTTAACGAGTGTGATGCTTCAGGGCACAATGGCGAAATTCGCGTAGTCACGGCGTGACTTTTTTTTTTTTTTTTTTGTGTTGACGTTATTTTTATTCGCGGACTGACTAGT